>JAPPVO010000014.1:98680258-98717814 GCA_030407325.1 Camellia japonica | reverse complement strand
CCCCCATTCTTGCTTAAGCTTTAGACCTATTTTCTTATTGTTTTAAGCTTAACTCTTAACTGATAAAATTTTGATTTTTGATGCTTTAGATCTTTGTTTAAGATCACTTTTTGGTTTGGGGTTGTCTACCCCCTCTTAGGCCTTATTAGGCCTTGTTTTAGGCCATCCCTTTTGGCCCTTGTTCTTGGCTTTGCATGACCTTTCTACCACTGAAATCCAAAGGATTTTTAGTGGTGAAAAGGTAGTTTTGAGGTCTTAAATAGGAGAGGGTCATCTCCTCTCCTTGTTGTCTTGTATGCTAGTATAAATGGCTTATATTGGTAGCATGTTTGCTTAGCTTGTTTTAGCTCCATTTCAGCAAGTATTTGGTGTTATTTTGCCATGTTTTACCTCTATCTAAGGTTGGTTTAATGGCTTCTTGCAAGCACCATGTACTTGTCTTGTAATCCTCTCTATTGCTTAACATGCATCTTGTGTTTAGACCATCATGCTTGCATATTTTGGCTCAACTCAAAGGAGCTTTTAGTCATGTTTTACCATGCTTCAGCTCTGTTTCATGTTGTTTTGATCATATATGCCATGCTTTGTATAGCCCTAAGGCATCCTAGCTTGTTAGCTTCAAGTGTCCAAGTCACTAGCATGCATTACTTGGCTCATTTCAATGATTTGGCATCATTTGTTATGATATTTTAGTCCATGTTTCGTGCTCATATACTTGCACCTATCACTCCTTTAATGCTTTAAAGAGTTGATGTTTTATGCCTCATGAATGGACCATTGTGTGTGCCTCCATGCTTAGGTCTTTGGGATGCCATCTAAGTGGGTTTTTGGTCTTGTTTTACCATGCCATAACTCTGATTTTATTGGTTTAAGCCATGCCCTGTGTGGTTTTGATAGGTGTAGTGTAACACCCCTTTTGTAGCCTTGCATGCCTTATACTTTTGGGCTTTTGTTCTAGCTTGTGTTGGCTAGTTTCAAGCTTGTTTTTGGTCTTGTCTTGACCTACCTTGGGACTGTTTTGAGTGCCCTTGGCCCTTTGGGGCTTGCCTTGCATGGCCATGGTTTGAGTCCCTTGGCTAGTTTCAAGTTTTGGGCCTTCTTGCATGATTTGCTTACTTTATTTGGTTGGTTTGGCACCTTTCCATGCATGATTTCAGACCTTACCATGCTTGTAACATGTCCAGTTGGCCGAAAACCCGGAAGGGCGACCCAGGCAAAAGTTTTAGAGCAAGAAAAAGAAGAAAAATAACAAAAAAGAAGAGAAAAAAATGCAATAAAAGAAAGAACAAAAAAGAAATGAAGAAAAAGAAATGAAAAAAATGAAAGAAAGAGAAAAAAAATGAAAAGAAATGAATAGAAAAGAAAAACAAAGCTCGCAAGGTTGAAAACCCAGAACGGCGGCCTTGGCAAAAGTTAGAGCGTAAAAGGAGAGGTTAATACCCGAGTGTACCTTACCCGGAACTACGTCAAGCTTGATTCCCATCTTTGGGATACGTAGGCAACTTCATTTTGAAGTCCAGCCATAAACACTTCCAACTCAATAGTGTCCATGTGATGGTTCTGATCATCTTTGTCTTCTCTGTATCCGAGAGTTCGATTGTGATCGTCACTTTGAGGACTGATTACAGTGCGCTGCGGTGCTATTCAAACAAGGGGCAACTTTCCGGTGCTGTGCAGTGCCATTTAGACAAGGGACAATTTTCTGTTGTTTTGGATCTGAGGTTATGCATCTCAAGATTAAATTCTGTGTTGGTCGAGCAGTGGCCATTTGCAAAAATAGTTTTTGAGGATTTTTAATGAAGTTGATTAATTCTCTCAAAAATTATTCCATTTTTTCCAAAACTGAACCTTTTCTTGGACCCAAAAAAAGGAAACTTTTCAGTGCTCACAACCTGACTTGCATGATTTTGAATCAGAAAATCGAACAAGTATGTTAATCTAAATCTCATGTTGGTCAAAATTGTTTTAGTAGAAAGCCAAAACAAAAAATGGTCAAAATAATGAACTAGGGGCACAGTTGAGTCAGGTGTTCTGTCTTTCCCCATTGTACATACTTGCCAAGAAGGGCACTTTGCTTGCTAGAAAGGGCACAACTGAAGCTAACAACAAAGGGCAGAAAGCTCTCTCATCCTCCGAGCAGCGAGGTATCAAGCCAAGTGCAAAGCACGAATTGGAAGGAATCAAGATATTCCGTCCCCTCATCAAGAGCATCGACTAGACGTCGCAGGAAGAAATAGCCATGAGCTGAATATGCTGGGCATGAGTCCACAACTTTCAATTTATCCATCAACCTTATCTGGGGAGGGATGAAAAATGAGAGATTAAAGAATAGAGAGGTGTACGTTGAGAGAAAAAGTGAGAAAATGGTTTTTAAGAAAAGAAAAACAAAAAAACCGAGCCTGAGGGTCGAGTGATGTGAGAATCACAAATGAGAAAGGGTGGGAAACAATACTCGGAGAAACTAGCTCCTTGTGACCTGAGCGGTCTCTCATCTTTGGAACACGTCTGAGTGTCGTGTCTGTTGTTTTGTTTGTCTCAATTCTTGTTTTGAGTCGTTTCGAGTGTTTCTCGATATGTTTAGGTTGTTTTACCCTTGTTTTCCTTTGTTGAGTCATTTTTGCTGTGGTCAGTCGTAGGTTCAATACCCAGTTAAAATGTCATTACTCAATTCAAATCGTTTTATGCTCAGAGTACTGTGCCATTCTCCACATTTGTGCAAAACAGGATTTGTCTTTCGTAAAACTACAGGGTTCAACCCAGATCATGTGAGAACGGTAGAACCAGGACCCATCTGAAGCTATATCGGTTCCGGACTGCAAAGCAAAAAGAAAAGAGGGAAAATGTCGGGCATCTGAGTTTGTCCCAACTTCTACAAGTTCCGTCATTGCATCCCGTATGTTCAGAATGAGCAGTGTGCTGTATGAGCTGTGTGTTCAAAGTGAGCAGAATACTGTGTTATGAGCTATGTATTTAGAATGAGCAGTGTGCTGTATGAGCTGTGTGTTCAAAGTGAACAGAATATTGTGTTATGAGCTGTGTATTCAGAATGAGTAGTGTGCTGTATGAGCTGTGTGTTCAAAGTGAACAGAATACTGTGTTGACTGCTTCGATGCCAGGATGACGACCAAAAATGTTCTCCTTGAGTACCATTCCTTGCAAAGGGCATCTCGGCCGTGTTTGCAATGAGTCCTAAGAGATCAATTGCGACGGTGGAAACTAGAGTTCGAATGGTTGTTGCCTAGAACGCAAAGGTTCGGGATTTCCCAAACTAAAGTCTGGTTTAAATGCCCAGAGGTGTATCCTCGGCTTGAAATCTATATGGAAGCCCCATAGGTTGAGGTATGATCGGGAAGAAAAGCGGCACCCGTGGTTTTCACATGCAGATGTTACTTCTTGCCAGTATAAACAAGATGTATCCTTTATGAACTGAGCATGTTGCAAAATCCTCTGGAAGGTAAATCGAAGGTGCCAAAGTACGTATTTGATGCCCCTCTATCACATAGAATATGCGTTTGCTTATCGAGTTGTTAAGTTTTGCTCATCGAGTTGTTACTCTTTGGTTATCGAGTTGTTGCTCTTTGATTATCGAGTTGTTTCGCTTTGTTTATCGAGTTGTTGCTCATTTACCTATCGAGTTGTTTTTAATTCATCGATGCGATGCGATGCGATGCTCAAAATGTACAAATACAACACTTTTTCAACAAAATAGCTGTTTCATTCTATCATTTTCTTTTGCAAAATTACATAGTTTTGAAGAAAATAAAACCTGCCTGAGGCAGTACAATGTGCTTAAACTACTAGTAAAAAGGAAAATAAAGCAAAAAATGAGAAAAGCAGCAAAATGTCTAGATCAGCATCAGTCGTCTCAAGCACGGGAGTCCGTCCTGGTCCTCTTCCTGGACGAAGGTCCAGGATCGCCGTCGTCATCTCCGCTATTTGAGTTGTCTCCAGCCTCACCCTGGACCACTCTGCCTCCGCATCGGACTCATCATCATCGCGGGGAAGGCTCCCGTGAACTACTCTCAGCACGAGCTCGCCTGTGTTGGGCTCGCCTGTGGATAGTCATCCCCCGCCTGGCTTCCCCAGCTGCTCTGGCAGGCACTGAAGGTCCTGCTGGAGCACCCCTGCGGCCGATATCTGGAAAGGGGCCTGAAAAGAACAATTGGCAAACGCATCAGTTATGCTATGCAAAGTCGAGTATGAATACCGAATACAGTGTATGAGTACAATGTATGAATGCCGTGGGCAATGTGTAGACAACCCATTTTTGACCGTCCTCAAGACTTGGATGTCATCGTTTGAACACTCGATGATCATCCATGCTCATGTTCGTTTTGAGTTCTCGGAGGTCTCAGCTACGCACCTTGCCTCAAGATCTCTCAACTTGTCTGTTTTGTACTTGGTTGTGGACCAAACACTTCTGTTTTTGCTTCTAAGGGAAGAGGGTGGCTTGTTTGCCATACCCTCAACCCACCGGCCAAGGCTTGAAGCCATCAGCCATGTTCTCTTTCCATCGGCCAAAAGTATTGGCCGATCGGCACTATATTTGGTCGGCCGGCACTTATGTTAGTCGATCGGCCATTTTTGGTGGCCGAACCATGTTCATCTGCTTTATGCAGATATTTTGTGCCAGCTGGTGCAGCTGGCATCCACAATTAACCCCCTCCATACACGTATATGGAGGGATTTGAGCCTTGCTTAGCTTCTCCAAGAAGCTTTGCAAAATTGGATTTCTATAAAAGGAGAGCCTCCTCTCCTTTTCCAGGGGTTCTAGAAATCTGATATACAAGTTATATATATCTCTCTCTATATCTCCCTCTCTCTACATTTGTGTGTGGGTTTGTGTTCAAAAGGGTGTTTTGTTCTTACTATTCCACAAAAACACCTAGCATTACACTATCCTTGGTTGCTGAGGTGCTAGGGAGTTGATGTTATAGTTCTTGAGGTGGTTTTGATCAGAGAAAGGTGCTGGAGTCTTGTTCTTGAAGGTGTTCTTCAAGGGTGAGCTTTCTTACTTTAGATCCCCCTTTCTTGCTTAAGCTTTTAGACCTACTTGCATATTGTTTTAAGCTTAGCTATAAACTGTAAAAAGTTCTGATTTTGTATGCTTAAGATGTTTGTTTAAGGTCATTTTTTGGTTGGGGGTTGTCTACCCTCTCTTAGGCCTTGTTTGGCCTTGTTTTGTGCCTTTACTTTTGAGCTTTGGAACCATCTTGTCTTGGCCTTCTCACCACTGAAATCCAGAGGATTTTCAGTGGTGGAGAAGTGATTTTGGAGTCTTGTATAGGAGAGGGACACCCCTCTCTCCTTGTGTCTCATATGCTTGTGTTATTGGCTCACATTGGTAGCATGTTTGCATAGCATGTTTTGGCCCCATTTCAGCAAGTATTCGGTGTTGTCTTGGCATGATATACCTCTGTTTTGAGTTGGTTTGTTGGTCTCTTACATGCACTATACACTTGTCTTGCAATCCTCTTATTTGCCTTGACATGCACCATGCATTTGGACCATCATGCTTGCCTATTTTGGCTCAACCCAAAGGAACTTTTAGTCTTGTTTTACTATGTTTGAGCTCTGTTTGGTGTTGTTTGGATCATATGTGCAATGCTTTGTATAGCCACCATGCATTTTAGCTTGTTAGCTTTGAGAGTCCAAGTCACTAGCATGATTCACTTGGGCCATTTCAGTGATTTAGCATTATTTGTTATGTTATTTCAGTCCATATTTCATGTTTGTACACTTGCACTTACCACTCCTTTAATGCTTTAAAGAGTTGATGTTTTATGCCTCATGAATGTGTCATTGTGTATGCCATCATACTTAGGCCTTTGGGATGCCATCTAAGTGGGTTTTTGGGCTCATTCTAACATGCCATAACTCTGATTTCATTGGCCTAAGTCATGCCATGTTTGGTCGTAATAGGTGTAGTGCAATTGCCCCTTTTGGCCTTGTATGCGTCTTGTTTTGTGCTCACCTTTCTAGCATGTTTCGGCCTTATTCCATACATGTTCTAGCTTCGTTTTGGTCTGCCTTGGGACTGTTTTGGGTCACCTTGGCCCTTTGGGGCTTGGTTGATATGGCCATAGTGTGAGTCCCTTGGTAAATCTTAAGCTTCGAGCCTTCTTGCATGCTTTGCCCGACTTGTTTGAGTGGTTTGGCCCCACTCCTTGCATGATTTCAGAGCTTATTGTATTGTCACATTCTCATGTTTATCACATCTCTCCCATGTTTGAGGATTGTGCATTGTTGCATAGTTTATGGACCAATATGTGTACATGTTTGTTTTGCGTGTTGGTGCCTTCATTTTAGTGTTTTGGCCACTGATTTTGGCCTATTTGAGAGCTGTCCATTTTGGTTTAAGTCTATCCTTTGCATGTTGTTGCAGGCTTGCCTTGCATGTTGTTGCATGCTTGTTGCGTATTTAGTACCTTGCATGTTGTTGCATGCTAGTATGTTGAATGCTTGTTGCATACTTGTCCCTTTATATGTTGTCACATGTTTGCCTCACATGTCGTTGCATGTTTGTCATTGGCATTGTTGTTACATGCTTCGCACGCTTACTTGTTTAGGTTGTATGTCTATTGCACATTGCTTGTTTGCATGCTCATGTTGCATTAGCTTGCTCGCATGCCTAGGTTGCATAGCATTAAGCATGCATCCCTTGCCTCTCGATCAACCATGATAGAGGTTGGGGCCCCCTTTATGTGTTTTTGTGCATTTCATTTGACATTAAATTGCACACTTGGCACCTTTGGCCATCATGCATTGGCATGCGTGATTGATGGCTCGAGGGTCAAGCACTACACTCCCTTGAGTTCATGACATGATAGGGCGGGTGTTTGTGCACACATTGCCTTGAAAATGCATTGCCATGCTATGTTTGTCCTCTGCTGCAACAAAACAGCATTCTGCAGGAAGATATGGCCGGCCGGCCATCTTCAGTGCCGATCGACTAAACATTTTTGGCCGAGATCCTCAATGGTGGTCGATGACCAATTCCACATGGCCGGTGTTCCTATATCTTGGCCGGTGACATCCCACAGTGTTCAGGGAGTGGTTCGGAAGCATCTTTGGGACTTGTGCAGTTTTCAGAGGTGCAGAACAGTGCAAACAGAGGCAACATGTGGCATGGCAACGGGTTTCCGAGCGAGGCGATCGAGCATGCATCATTCAATCATTCCGAGGCGGAGTTGCGGCAGCCTCTTTAGTTTCATAGCTTAGTTAATTTGTTTAAATTAGCTAAGGGTTTCGTAATATCCAATTAGCTAGGGTAGTTGATTATTTATTCGGTTTGTATTATTTATTCAGACCCTCCGTCAAGAGGGCCAATTTTGTAATAAGTGTGCATGAGTGCGTGAATGTCGTCCAGCCCCACGTCTTTCTTCCTTTTACTTACCCCCTTTCAATGGTTGATTCTAGGTCATGTTTCAATTAGCATCCTTATGCTCACATGTTTGCATCCATTCATCTGTATTGCATGCACCAGGCTCGGCGCATCATGCTAACTGCATAGTATTTCAATTCCAACTTGAATACGTGTATCGAGTTGTCGCATTCCACATGCCATTTTAGAATAGCCAAGCTTATCTCTAGTTGCATTTTGCATGTGTTGCATTAGTCATCTTAACATGAGCTAGGATCATGCATCGATTACTAACTAGCTTTTGTTTTGGCTCGGAGTACTAGGTAAGCTTTTATGCTTTAGCATCTTGCATGAGTGTGAGTGTTGCCATGATAACATGCTTGCCATGAGGCTATTTGCTTATGTGATGTAACTGCCTGAATGCCTGTGGGTGAAGGTTGGATTACTTGAATTGGGACAATTCATTGAAATCCGTGTTTTAGCCTACTTGCGAGTAGCAAACTTCAAACCATTTTCAAACAAACGGATATGCGATGCTTTGTTCCAAATTAGGCGATCTAGTCTATACTTGTGTGTTGTGCGCATCACATAGTAATTCTAGGCTAATAACCGAACTAAGAGTACATGTGTTTTCAAAAACAAGATATCATGCTTAGTACAGGCCGATCTTTGATCGGGCGAGCGGGGGTGCTCATTGCATGACCTTCCCCTCTCATACCCAAGTTCCCGAGCCGAGGTAACTTTGGTGATGACGGACACGTGGCCTTAGGCACGAGTCAGGGTTTCCTAAATTCCCCAAAATAAATATTTAGGTGGCGACTCTGTATTTGGCAAAGCAATACATGTTTGGCACTTCTTTCTTAAAAATCAATTTTCCAAAACGATTTGCCGGATTTGGACTCTTTGGTGATTTATTAGTCTCGCATTGCACTTTCCGGGATTAGATTCAGAACCGTGACATTTGAGTCCGAACTGTACCAGCAAAGCCCCTCAGGGCGCGTCTACACAATGCTGTGAGCAGTATATGAATGCTATGAGTACAGTGCATCAGTGCTGTGAACAATATGTGAGTACAGTGTATCAGTGCCGTGAGTGGTATGTGAGTGCTGGGTGTCAGGTGCCATATCGATAATGTGATGTATCAAATCAGTATGGAACAGAATGTGCAGAGTCTTGAGACCGAGGTTGAAAGAACTCACCGAGATGCCGTAAATGGTCAACAGGTCGATGCTCCTTTGCAGCATCCCCATCACTGAGGCCGTCAGCTCCAGAGACTGACTAGTGTACTCGATGGAAGCTTGCAAAAGTGTTGAAATCATTAGTATTCTGCGGGATGTTAAATGAAATGAAATGACTATACAGAATGCAAAGTGTAGTATATACCGGGGTTGAGCCGCGAACTCCAACAAGCTCATGATCAGCTGGAGGAGGAGCGATGGGTATCTGATAAGTCTTCCCACCCTGTCCTCGGCATGTCATGGTAGTGGGCAGGGCTGGCCACTCTACTCCCTGTCCCCTCTGGGACCCACTCCTGCTACGGGCCTGAGCCACCCTCGATGCTCCCACTCCTGCCGCTGGCGCTACAGGCCTCTCTCTCTCGACTCAGCGAGCACCGGTCAAAGGCCGCATCAGATAAGCCTGGATGAACTTGGTGTAGTCGCCCTCGCCTCTGAAGGGGTCAGAATCCCAGCCTATCGTGAAATCCATTATCTCTTCCAAGGTGTACCTCTCGGTATGCCTCATATGGGTAGGAGGTGGACTTGGAACTGTCTGCTCCGGTAAGCCAAGGGTCTGGCGCAGGAAGCACTCACCCAGGTACCAAACTCGGCAGACCGGACCCTCCAATAAAATCCTGAACCGGGCAGTCTCCCGAGCACCCGCATACTGCTCCCTTACTGCGTCAGGCAATGGAGCCCAGGGCTGCCAAGTGATCTGCAAATAATGGGATATACAGTTTGTTATCTACTGTTGAAAGTACAATGTAAAGCGAACCTTAAATGAACTGTAAAGTTTGAAATACCTCTGCGGCGGTGATGGTGTCGAAGTATTTGCGAAAAAACAGGAAGGACTCTCGTGGCCTCCGCTCGCACCTCACGTCATAGCGGTGAGAACATGGAACGCCGAGGGGAATCTCTATATCCGACACTAGCGCAAGCTTTGGAAAGTAGGCATACACCAACAACTACAGAATGTAACAGGGTAAGGATGAGTATGCTTATCTGTAAGGCAGTATGCAGATAAAGCAGAAATTAGAATCATTGTGCAGTGTGTGCAGTGTACAGCCAGTGTAAAGCAGATTGCGTGTGCACAGTGTGTTGTGGTGTAAAGATAGTGTAAAGCAAAACTGTAAAAACAGAAAGGGAAAATGTACCTCCCAGGCTCGCCAATAGCCTCCGAGCAAGTGTCCACTGCGGCGAGAGGATGAGCGCATATATCCGTAGAGCGTGGCCAAGCCTGCGCCACCCTAGTCGTAGCGCCGAATCCTGGTCACGTCCACCAGTGCACTCAGTAGATAAAGGGCAACAGTGTTCGCCTGGTCGGCGAAAAGGGTGGTCCCGAGCAAGAATATGATGAATCTGCGAGCATACTGCTCCTCCTCCTCCCGGGTCGTGGGCACCTGTACCCTGAAGTGGTCCTCGAACCAAGAGTACCTCACGAACCCTGGCCGGGAGAGAGGTGGCTGAGCGCCGAGCGAAAACATCTGGGCGGCGTCCCATACATCCATGTCAGTGTCAAAGGGAATCGGATCACCCCCTACTCTGATGCCGGTGAGCATGGAGAAGTCGAAGGGGGTCATCGTCATCTTCCCTGTAGCAGTAAGGTGGAAGGAATCGGTGGTGTCCCACCACCTCTCCACTAGTGTGCCAAGAAGGGGCCTGCTCGCAGTGAGGCGCGAGAGTCCCATGCAGAAGACGCCGAAGCCAACCTGATCAACAATGTGGCGGACCGCATCGAGTAGCTCCATGTACCAACCTCGGGCGATAGTGTTCCCATACCCCCGGAAGGCATGGAAATCTCTTTGTGTTCAAAGACAAACAGTGCATGAAGCAGTGTCGGAAATACAGTGTTTGAATACGTTCAGAATTGATGAAAATGCAGTGTGTGTGCATGTGTTCGAGTTTACACAGACATCGGGTGTGGGTGTGCTCACGGTGAACTAAGCATGTCATGTATCAGTGTGTTTGGGTTAATCAATTACAGAACAGTATCGGTTATCGAACATATTTGATCTACATTGTAGAAAGTAAAATAGGGGAAGAATGTACCTCAGTAGCACCGTAAGAAAGATGCGACTCTAGCTCGCGCAACAGGAGGTCCTCTGGAGCGCCTCGCGCAACGCTCCTGAAATGACCGATGCTATCGGGAGGCGGTATGTGAATCGCCGGCCGGCATGTTGCCGGGTCGAACGGTCGAATGCTAAAAGGTAGGAGCTCGACCTCAGGGTCCGTGTCCATCTCTAGGGGAGTCCCACCCCGTGGAATGTCGTCTGCCATCTCGAGAAAGGGGCAAAAACGGTCGAGGGTGTGAAAATGGGCAAGAATGCCAAAAGTCAACCCAAAAGTCAACCCCGAGGGGTGAAAAATGGGAGAAAAGGTCGAAGTGTGGGAAAAGGCACGAAGATCGAGGTAAACTCGGGGGAAACAAACCTCAAGTGAAAGAAGTCAAGAATGTGGCACCGAAATCGAGTTTTGTTCGGTTTAAAGTGTGTAAAACGAAGAAGGTTTCGCAAATCAAACGATGTAAAAGGCTCGAAGACGGGAGAAAAGCAAGGATTGAAGCAAGGAAAATGACCTAGAGTGGTAGGGAAATGTTTTTCGAGCTTGAGGAAGTGAGGAAATGGGGTTTGAGGCCCTATATTTAAAGACCCGAGGCAAAATGACAAAACTGCCCCGAAATTGCCATTTTTGGCTGATCGGCATCGGCCAAATTGTTAGCCGATCGGCTAAATATTTGGCCAATGATCTCTTTTTGTGGCCGATGGCCTTCCCTTGTGGTCGATGAACCTCCATTGCCCTTGTTTGGGTCAGTTATGTTGATTGGTACCCTTATCTCTCAAGAGAATGCAAGAAAATACACTTTTGGAGCTTAACCGGCCTTTGTGTTGACCTCGAATCGTGTCTTCCGTGTGCGGCACTCGATATATACAAGGTGTATCCTTTTTCGTTATCCTTTTGTGTATCGCAAGATTTAAGAATTGCCCGAGAATTGCTTTGAATATGTTGCATTACAACGCTTTGTCGCGTTTGTAGTAGGTGCGCTTGTTATACATCTTCTCGTTCTTGCATTGAGCATGCCTCATCTTGTTTAGAAGTTGCATCTCAACGTCGCGAATAACGTACCTCTACCATGCTTGCATTGTCATGAACATCTCTTTCGCATTGTTGTGCACATACTATATGCGTTGTCGTGCACGTCATGCTTGCATTATCATGCACATCTCTTTCGCATTGTTATGCATGCACTATATGCGTTGTCCCTCATGCTCTCTCTTGCATTATTATGCACTGTTTTACTTGTATTGGTATGCTCGTTCTAGTTGCATTGTCGTGCGTATTCTCACTCGCATTGCATATGCATGTGTTTATCTCACATTGAAACGATGTCTTGATCTAAAGTTGAACATGTGTTGTTATTATATTGTACCTGTTGAGTTTCTTTCTTATGTAGCGCACGATATTGTATGTACGGTTCATTCAGAGGAATTCCAGGTGAGACCTTTCCTGTCCTTTGAATTCGTTTTGTTTCAGTTAGAAACACCCCGGCGCGCTCGATGTCATACGTTGAATGTTATTGCTTCCCTTCTCTTGCGTGTGATACGCTGAGAATTGCTTCCCTTCTCTTGCGTGCGCTACGCTGAGAATTGCTTCCCTTCTCTTGCGTGCGGTACGCTGAGAATTGCTTCCCTTCTCTAGTGTGCGATACGCTGAGAATTTCTTCCCTTCTCGTACGTGCGATACGCTGAGAATTGTTTCCCTTCTCTTGCGTGCGATACGCTGAGAATTGCTTCCCTTCTCTTGGGTGCGATACGTTGAGAATTGCTTCCCTTCTCTTGCGTGTGATACGCTGAGAATTGCTTCCCTTCTCTTGCGTGTGATACGCTGAGAATTGCTTCCCTTCTCTTGCGTGCGATACGTTGAGAATTGATTCCCTTCTCTTGCGTGTGATACGCTGAGAATTGCTTCCCTTCTCTTGCGTGCGATACGCTGAGAATTGCTTCCCTTCTCTTGCGTGCGATACGTTGAGAATTGCTCCTTTCTTCTCTTGCGTGTGATACGTTGAGAATTGTTGTGTTTGAGACTCCGGGTGTCCTCGGTAGTCGCTTTTAGTCTTCTTCGCGTGAGACGCAGTGAGAATTGCATAATTTTCTTACGTCCTTTCTGCATGAAATGTAGTTTGATTCTTATTCGCTTGCTTAAACTGTTGCATGTTATGCTTCATTACAGCTCTGTTTGCATGATCATAAGTTATGTTCGGCATCGTGCATGTCCTTTGCATCTTGCCCCTGCCTGCAGGCGCATATCTTTGTTGTCTTGTATGCTTGTCTAAGTCTTCGGCCTTGTCGAAAATGGGTCGTCTCTGGGCTTTGACATTCACTCTCGTCATCTTATGACTTTCGAGTTCTGTCAAAGAGGGGCAACTGTAGACACCCCATTTTTGACCATCCTCAAGACTTGGACGTCATCGTTTGAACACTCAGTGATCATCCATGCTCGTGTTCATTTTGAGTTCCTAAAGGTCTCGGCTGCGCGCCTTGCCTTAGGATCTCTCAACTTGTCTGTTTTGTGCTTGGTTGTGGACCAAGGACTTGTGGTTTTGCTTCTGAGGGAAGATGGTGGCTTGTTGGCCATCCCCTCAACCCATCGGCTAAGGCATGATGCCATCGGCCTTGTTTCCTTTCCATCGGCCAAAAGTGGTGGCCGGTCGGTACTCTTTTTGGTCGGTCGGCAATCTTTTTGGTCGATCGACCATATTTTTGAGCGAGACCTTTCCATTTGCTTTTCGCAGATATTTTGTGCCAACTGTGACAGCTGGTATGCACAATTCTCATCCTCCATACACGTGTATGGAGGGATTTATTTCAAGACTCAAGCTTGTTCAACAAGCTTGAGAATTGAAATTCTATAAGAAGGGAGCCTCCCCTCCCTTTCAAGAGGTTCTGAGAATTGCATATAGAAGTTCTATATCTCTCTCTATATATATTTGACCTCTCTCTCTTGTTTTACCTTTGTTTGTGCTCAAAAGTGTAGAATCTTCATACTATTGCACACAAACACCTAGCAATACACCATCCTTTTGTTGCTATGGTACTAGGGAGTTGGTTTTGGTGTTCTTGGGTTGGTTTGAACTCAGAAAAGTTGCTGGAGTGGTGTTCTTCAAGGGTAAGTAAGCTACCTTTTAATCCCCCATTCTTGCTTAAGCTTTTAGACCTATTTGCATATTGTTTTAAGCTTAACTCTAAACTACAAAAAGTTCTGATTTTTCATGCTTGTGAAGTTTGTTTAAGGTTACTTTTTGGTTAGGCCTTGTTTGGCCTTGTTTTGTACCTTCCCTTTTGAGCTTTGGAACCATCTTGTTTTGACCTTCTCACCACTGAAATCTAGAGGATTTTCAGTGGTGGAGAAGTGGTTTTAGAGTCTTGAATAGGAGAGGGACACCTCCCTCTCCTTGTGTCTTGTTTGCTAGTGTAAATGGCTCTTATTGGTAGCATGTTTGCTTAGCATGTTTTGGTTTCATTTCAGCAAGTATTTGGTGTTATTTTGCCATGCTATACCTCTGTCCAAAGTTGGTTTGATAGCCTCTTACATGCATCATGCACTTGTAGTATAATCCTCTCTATTGCCTTAATATGCACCTTGCATTTGGGCCATCATCCTTGCATATTTTGGCTCAACTCAAAGGAGCTTTTAGCCTTGTTTTACCATGCTCTAGCTCTGATTTGCATTGTCTTGGTCATGCTTGCACTGTTTTGTATAGCCATGGTTCAATCTAGCTTGTTAGCTTTGAGTGTCCAAGTCATTAGCATGCCTTGCTTGGACCATTTTCATGATTTGGCATCATTTCATATGTGATTTCAGTCCATGTAGTGTAGCCATACACTTGCATTTGTCATCCTTTCAATGCTTTGAAGAGTTGGTGTTTTATGCCTCATGAATGGATCATTGTGCATGCCTCCATGCTTAGGTCTTTAGGATGCCATCTCAGTGGGTTTTTGGGCTTATTTTGACATGCCACAACTCTGTTTTTCATTGGTTAAGACATGCCATGTTTGGTTGTAATAGGTGTAGTGTAACACCTCTTTGTTAGCCTTGCATGCTTCATGCTTTCGGTCTTTTGTTCTAGCTTGTGTTGGCTAGGTTCGAGCATGATTTTGGTCTTGTATTGACCTGCCTTGGGACTGTTTTGGTTGCCCTTGGCCCTTTGGGGCTTGCTTTGTATAGCCTTGGTGTAATCCCTTTTACTAGCCTCAAGCTTTGAGCTTTTTCTTTGCATGCCATACTTGCATTGTTTGGTTGATTTGGCATCATTCCTAACGTGATTTCAGAGCTTATGGTGCTATCACATATCCATGTTTGTCACTCTTTAAGTGTGCTTAAGAGTTGCATCTTCATGCTTTAGTCCTTAGGCCAATTGGCATGCATGCTTGTTTTGCGTTTTATTCTATCATTTCTTAGCATTTCGGCCACTGTTTTTGGTATGGCTGAGGCCTATCCATTTTCAGCATAAGTCCATGGATCATGCGGTTTGTGTGTTGTTTAGCCTTGTGTGCATGTTTGAGTCATATTGCATTTGGCATGCTTATGTTCCATTGCATAGCTTTTCCATTGTTGCATGCATTGCATTGCGTTTGGTTTGGGGTGTCAAACCAAACACGAGGACCGAGGGACGTTTCGTACTTGAAGTGACGAAACGTGCCTCAATCCTCGGTCGCCGACACTCTTGATCCAACATGATAGAGTGTGAGGCATTCATGTGTTTTTTTGTGAATTCATTCTATATTGTTTTGTGCAATTCGGCCTCTTTGGCCATCATGCATTGAAATGCATGATTGATGGTTCAAGGGTCGAACAATACACTCCTTTGAGTCTCAAACATGATAAGGGATGTAGGTGCACAACATTTTCTTGCAAATGTATTGCCATGCCCTTGTTTGTCCTCTACTGCAGCAAAAGGAGCAATCTGTAGGAAAAGATGGCCGATCGGCTATCTTAAGTGCCGATTGGCTAGGAATTTTTGGTTGATATCATCAAAATTGGCCGATGGCCATTGATCTCTGGCCGATGGCCTCTTATTTTGGCCGATGACCTCTCAGCATGGCCATGAAGTGGTTCAGAAGCATCACAGATATTTTCACAATTCTCAGAGGTGCAGAACAGTGCAAACAGAGGCAACATGAGGCATGGCAACGAGTTTCTGAGCGAGGCAATCGAGCATGCATCATTCAATCATTCCGAGGCAGAGCTTTGGCAACCTCTTTAGTTTTATACTTAGTCTATTTTGTAACTTAATTAATTTGCTTAATTAGTTAAGAGTTTTGTAATAATTAATTAGCTAGGGTAGTTAATTAATTAGTTGATTTGTATTATTTATTCGGACCCTCCGTCGAGAGGGCACAATTTTGTAATAAATGTGCGTGAGTGTGTGAATGTTTTCCAACCCCACGTCTTTCTCCCTTTTACTTAACCGCTTACAATGGTTAGTTTTAGGTCATGTTTCGATTAGCATCCTTATGCTTGCATGTCTGCATTCATTCATCTGTCTTGCATGCATCGGGCTCGGCGCATCATACTAACTGCATTGTATTTCAATTCCGATTTGAATACATGATTATCAAGTTGCATCTCATATGCCATCTTAGAATAGCCGAGCCTACTTCTAGTTGCATTTTGCATGTGCTACATTAGCCATCTTAACATAGCTAGGATCATGCATTGATTACTAACTAGCTTTTGTTTTTGGCTCGGAGTACTAGGTAAGTGTTTATGCTTTAGCATCTTGCATGAGTGTGAGTGTTGCCATGACAGCATGCTTGCCATGAGGCTATTTTCTTAAATGATATAACTGCCTGGATGCCTGTGGGTAAAGGTTGGATTACTTGAATTGGAACAATTCATCAAAATGCGAGTTTTAAGCCCACTTGAGTGTGGCAAAATCATGTTTTCTAAGCCCACCTGAGGGTGGCAAATTCACATCTTAGCCTACCTGCGGGTAGCAACTTCAAACCATTTTCAAACAAATAAACATGAGATGTTTTGTTCCAACTTAGGCGATCTAGTCTATACTTGTGTGTTGTGCGCATCACATAGTAATTCTAGGCTAATAACCGAAATAAGAGTACATGTGTTTTCAAAAACAACATATCATGCTTAGTACAGGCCGATCTTTGATCGGGCGAGCGGGGGTGCTCATTGCATGACCTTCCCCTCTCGTACCCAAGTTCTCGAGCCAAGGCAACTTTGGTGATGACGGACACGTGGCCTTAGGCACGAGTCAGGGTTTCCTAAATTCCCCAAAATAAATATTTAGGTAGCGACTCTGTATCTGGCAAAGCAATCCATGTTTGGCACTTCTTTCTTAAAAATCAGTTTTCCAAAACGATTTCCCGGATTTGGACTCTTTGGTGATTTATCAGTCTCGCATTGCACTTTGCGGGATTAGATTCAGAACCGTGACATTTGAGTCAGAACTGTAGTATGCTAATGAACAAAATGGATTTCGCGACTTTCGTGCGCGGAGCTCGGGACGTTCGGGCACGTCTACAGTTTCTGGCGACTCTGCTGGGGAGTTAGAGAACTTGACTCGAACTTATGATATCTTGTTTTCATTACACTTATGTGTTTCTTTGCATTGCATTTGCATTGGTGTGCCTAGGACACCGTGTTTGCCGTATGCTATTCCTGAACGGTTTGCCGGAGGCTTGCTTTGAGAAGTGTGCCATAAGGCTGACCGGTTGCGGGCTCTGCCACGACGGGAACACAAACCTCTGTTTTTACTGAGGCACCCTTTTTGACCATTCGACCTAGTGCATATCGGAATCCGTAGTGATCATTTCAAGCTAGGACAGGTTGCTTACCCGATTGTAGGTTGTTTGAAACCGCTACGTGCATAGTGAAACCCTAGCTCCTGACAAAATAGGACAGCGAAACCCCACCCCTCCATATGGGCGTTTTGGCTCTTGCTTGCTTGGTATGTGCTATCAAAGTGTGTCTCTATAGGTTGCATGTATCAATTCGCAAGTCTGGGTATCAGGCCTGCGAACATCAGCATCAGTGTTTTGGGGGAATCAGTTTTACCTGAGGGTATCAGTTTACAAGTAGAATTTTGGGCAGAATTCAGTAGAAAGTACAGTCATTCAGCTATGCTCAAATCTATTCTGTTGAAATTGGGCCGAGATACTGCCTGTTTTCCCTTTTGCAGGGTAGTCCTGGAACCATAGCTTCAGAAGGCTCCAACATCCCCCGGGTACATTGGACTTGTGTTGATAGACTTTGTCAGGTCAGAGATTCAGTTCAAGGGCAAATCAGTGTTCCTTCGCCAGAGGCAGGGTAAAAAGGCCAGTCAGGCACAGATCATCAGTTCAACAGTCTTCGAATCAGCGGTCATTATCCATCTCACATGTGCACAGTTGGGTTAAGATATCTGCTTTTACCTTAGGGAGATACACCTGTTATTCAGCTAGATCAGCACCTTATGGCAGACATGGAAGAGATGATGCGCCAGCTCCAGGAAACTATACAAGCCATGCAGTAGGATGCTGCCCGCCAGGCAGAAGTGGCTGCACGTCAAGTAGAAGTAGTGGCCCAACAGGCAAAGTTAATAGCCAGGCTACAGCAGCAAACCAGAGCATCTGCTTCGCACCCACCTCCTTCCCCACCTAGAGTTCCAATACTCGGGGAGACAGCAAACGTCCAGGAAAATACGAACGTTCCAACGGGGCCAGCTCCACCCCCAATCCTACCACAGCTGTCCAAAGCGCCCACCAACCTAGTGGATTCACCCTTTGAGTTCGAAGTGGATCCAATGGCGCTAAAAGTGAGCAAGCTTGAAAAGCTGTTCAAGAAGGCTTAAGGCATGAAATCCATTCCGGACATAAAGGATGGATACACCGACTCGGCCATGACTTTGCCAGACCGGTTCAAGATGCCATATATCGACCGCTTCGATGGCTCTGGAGACCCAATGGTGCACCTCCACCTGTTTTCTGATATCCTGAGGCCAATGGGCTTGACCACAGCCGAGAAGCTATCACTATTCGGCCGAACCATGTCTGGGATAGCTGCAATCTGGTATGCGAAATTGGAGAACTCTGTGAAACAGAACTGGAAAGAGATGGCTGAGGCCTTCATTGCTCAATACTCCTACAACACACAGATTGAGGTCACAACTTGTGATCTTGAAGTCACCTGCTGTAGACGTCCCCGAACGCCCCGGGAGGGTTAAGTCCCGTTCTGTTCATATTGGGGTCACTACAGTTCAAGGACTCAAATGTCACGGTTCTTAATCTTGAACCAAAGAGTCCAAATCCGGCAAATCGTTTTGAAAACAGATTTTTTGAGAGAAGTGCCAAACATGGACTGCTTCGCCAGATACAGAGTCGCCACCTAAATGTTTTTTTAATGGGAAATTTAGGAAACCCTGACTCGGTGCCAAAGGCCACGTGTCCGTCATCACCAAAGTTGCCTCGGCTCGGGAACTTGGGTACGATTGGGGAAGGTCACTTCGTGAGCACCCCCGCTCGCCCGGTCAAAGACCGGCCTCTACTAACCATGATATCTTATTTTGAAAACATTGTATGTTCTTATTCCGGTTATTAGCCTAGGTTACTATGTGATACTCGCAGCAAACAAGTATAGACTGGGCCGCCTGAATTGGAACAAAACATTTCATGTTTGTTTGTTTGAAAATGGTTTGATGGTGCTACCCGCAGGTAGGCTAAGACGCGGATTTGCCACCCTCAGGTGGGCTTAGAAAACATGATTTTGCCACTGTCTAGTGGGCTTAGAACAAACAGTCAACGCATTGTCCCAATTCAAATAACCCAACCTTCACCCACAGGCATTCAAGGCAGTTATATCACATAAGCACATAGCCTCATGGCAAGCATGCTATTCATGGCAACACTCACACGCATGCAAGGATGCTAAAGCATAAAACTCACCGAGTACTCCAAGCCAAAACAGAAAACCGATTAGAAATCATGCATGATCCTAGATACACAGAATTGCCTAATGCAACACATGCAATAATGCAACTATAGCAGGCTCGGCTATTCTAAACATGATATGTGAAATGCTACAGCTAACATGTACTCAATTTGGAATTGAAATACAAATGCAGTTTGTATGATGCGCCGAGCCCGGTGCGTGCAAAACAGATGAATGATGCAAACATGCTGTCATACTGTATGCTAATTGAAATATGCCCTATATCTAACCAACGTAAGCGGGTAAATAAAAGGGAGAAAGAAATGGGGGTTGGAAGACATACATCACACTCACCCACACTTATTACAGTTTTGCCCTCGCACAGAGGGTCCGAATAAATATACAGTCCGAATAAAAGAATAATACAGTCCGAAATTACAGTCCGAATAATACAGATTTCTAATTAATTAATCAAATTAACTAAGAAAGCTTTAAACTGGCATGCAAGCCAGGGGCTGCCTCGCTTCTGATGAATGATGTATGCTGGGCTGCCTTTGCGCAGAAATCCACTGGGATGCCCAATTTAGCCTCTGTTTGCAATGTTTCTCGAAATGCGTGCCAGACTCCAAAAAGTTGTTGATTCCTCATTTTGCTGCAATAGAGAGCAGGAAAAGGGCATAGCAATGTATTTCACAGATATATGCATGCCTCGATTCTCGTGCCACCAATCACGCATATCGATGCATGATGGCCGAGGAATCGGATTGCACAACTCAATATAGGGTGCAATGCAGATGAATGCTACAGCAAAACCTAACTCCATCATGGGTAATCCGGAGTGTCGGTGACCTGGGAATTGAGACCCGTTCCGTCACTCGGAGTACGAAACGTGCCTCGTTTCCCGTGCCCGGGCTAACTCCTATCCCGAACACGATGCAATATGCATGGTATGCATGAAATGCAGCTAATATACAATTCTAGCATGCTCAATGCTATGAAAATGAGACGCCTCGGAGTGCGTGCCAGACGGGCACGCATACTGAGGCGATGATTCTAAGGCATGAAATGGCATACACGATGCAATTGGACTTACACTAACACGAGTGGACCTCAGTCACACTCACATAAGAGGCCGTCGGATAAAAAATGAAGTGCCTCGAAATGCGTGTCCGCGGGCGCGCAAACCGAGGCGATGCATACGGAATGCAAAATGACATGGAAATGATATGTAATGAGGCTAAAATGAAATGCCTCGAAGTGCGTGCCCGCCGAGAGAAAGGCATACGGAATGCAATGATGCGAAAATGGCATACAGAATGCAAAATGGACTTATACCAACATGAGAGGGCCTCAGCCACTCTCATACGGGAGGCCGTCGGATAAAAATGAAGTGCCTCGAAATGCGTGCCCACGGGCGCGCAAACCGAGGCGATGCATTAAAGCATGAAATGACATACGAAATGCGAAATGGACTTATACTAACATGAGAGGGCCTCGAAATGCGTGCCCACGGGCGCGCAAACCGAGGCGATGCATTAAAGCATGAAATGACATGGAAATGCGAAATGGACTTATACTAACATGAGAGGGCCTCGGCCACACTCACATGAGAGGCCGTCGGATAAAAAAATGAGGTGCCTCGAAATGCGTGCCCGCGGGCGCGCAAACCGAGGCGATGCATTAAAGCATGAAATGACATGGAAATGCGAAATGGACTTATACTAACATGAGAGGGCCTCAGCCACACTCACATGAGAGGCCGTCGGATAAAAAAATGAGGTGCCTCGAAATGCGTGCCCGCGGGCGCGCAAACCGAGGCGATGCATTAAAGCATGAAATGACATGGAAATGATATGCAAACATACAAATGGAATTTCAGCACTTACAAATGATGCGAAACAGTCCCGAAAGGCGGGGAAATGACACCGAATGCACGGAATGGTTCCGAAATGCGATAACAAGCACCCGGAATGGCCTATAGCCACACTAAACATGCATGGTTGGTACATGGTATGCAAAACAGTAGCAAGGCAGCCCCAAAATAGCATTATTCACAGTACAAATCATGGCGAAATAATGAGCATAGACAGGACAACAATAGCATGCAAGAATACGAGCCAAGAGAGGGGTATTGAAGCAAGTGGTGTATGCGATGCTCAAACTGAAAAGTACCCTTCTACAACACTGATGAGGGACTAAAAATATGCACATTTTCAGTAGATGACATCCCTCAACTCAGTATGGAAACATGGTAAAAATGCTATGCAAGAATGAGGATATATGAGGCTATAACATGAAGTACCCCAAAAATCCGTCAAATCAGCAAAGACCCTCAATGGGATATGTCAAGAAGATCAAAATATGAATATTTCTAGTTCTGATGATGACCGAAAACAGAAGCTAGATAAGCTCAAAAAGGCATGCAAAATGGGGTCAAAGAGAGATATAAAGGCAAGTATAACATGGAGACCCCAAACAAAGTTGATCCCTTCTACAATATTGTAGAGGGACACAAAATAAGCTCATTCACAGTTCATGGCATGTTCCAAAACAGACTTCATGTAGGTCAAATAAATCATGCAAGTTTACGGTAATTTGAAGGAACTATGAAGAAAGTGCATGATAGAGAGGCCAAACAGGGTTGAGCCCTTCTTCAATGTTTAATAGGGGCTCAAAATAGGCCCAATAACAGTTTACCTCATGCCCGAAAACAGATCACTCATAGGCCAAATATTTCATGCCAAAAACAAGGGTAAAACATGGATTCAAAGCAACTTGCATATGGAGCATGAAAAAAAGGTTGAACCCTTCTTCAATGTTGAAGAGGGGCTCAAAATAAGCACAATATCAGTTCATGAGATGCTCCAATTCAGATCACACATAGGCCAAATATTCAATGCAAAATAATGGCATACAAGAGGATATTGAAAGAAGTGCAAGATGGAGGGCTCAAACAGAGTTGAGCCCTTAAACAAACCTCAAGAATAGCTCAAAATAAGACCACTTTCAGTATTGGTCGGAGCTCAAAACAGTGAGCAAGTAGGGTTAAGAAATGAGGCAAGAAAATGGTGTAAAAGAGGGGATTTGAGACTTACCCTTGAAGACAAGTCTTTCTTTGCTTCTTGACTTGAGTTTGTTGCTTCTTAGCCACTGAAAAACCTTCCTTTGCTGCTGAAATGGAAGTGGTGAAGGTAGTGCTTGGTGTTGATGAACAAATGAGACCAAAACTTGAGAGTTTGAGAGTGATAGAGAGAGATATGCTTGAATCCAATTTTTCTAACCCTAAGGACTGAATTGGGAGGCCCCTTATATGGACAAAAGAGGGGTGTAAAAGGGGAGGGAAATGCACCCAAGCTTTCCCTCCCAAAATATCCCCCGGATGCCAAAGATATTTTGGAGAAACAGCTATACAGCTGTAAAGTATGCACTGAGGGGAGTGTGGCCGGCCAAGTGCTTTTTCTGGAGGTGGCCGGCCGGCCAGCCACCCCCCATGGCCGGCCGGCTAGGGGGCAAAAATGAAGTGAAGAATTAATGGCCGGCCACCAGATGATGGTGTCCTCCCAGGTGTGTACAACAAGGCCCTGTGGTTCAAATTTGACAACTCTGAAACAGGAGAGAGAATAGGCCACTCCAAAGAGGGGTTCAAAAGGTCCAAAGAGAATTACTGGCCGGCCATAGGTTTTTAGGGTCCTCCCATGTGTGTACATCACAAATATGTGGTTTTGGCTCGAAGAAAATGGCCCTAGGGTGGTCAACATTGGCCCGGAAGTGAGAAAAACGGGCGCCGGGGGGCGCCGGAAGAACATAACAGGTTGCTTGGACAATTGCTAGCCTCCCACCCTCCAGTGATCTTCCTGATGATAAAACAGAGCTACCTGCCAAAAATGAACGAAAACCGATGCAAAACGAATGCTCGGGGGCCAAACCGCGAGGTTCGGGGCCCGAAAACTGGCTGTAAGCACCGAAAGTGGCATTCAGCCACGAAGTGGGTATCTAAGACCCCAGTGTCCCTCGTTATGATAAAACAGAGGTACCTGCCAAAAATGAACGGAAACCGATGCAAAACGAATGCTCAGGGGCCAAACCGCGAGGTTCGGGGCCCGAAAACTGGCTGTAAGCACCGAAAGTGGCATTCAGCCACGAAGTGGGTATCTAAGACCCCAGTGTCCCTCGTTAGGGAGTAAATGAGATACATGCCAAGAACCGGAGGAATCGGAGATGGTTGGGTGGTCCCGAACCGAGGCACACGGCCTGACGGCTCCAAAAAACGGGAACCGGGCTCCGAAACGGGCAAAATGGCCTACGGCCACGAAATGTAGCCCACGGCCACTGAGAGATGATCTGTTAGACCTCTCCCTTCCCTCAGGAAAGAAAACAGAGAAAACCGAGTCCGGTTCGCAAACCGAGGCAAGGCACCAAAGAGAGTTCGGAAGTCCGGAGGCAGGGCGCACGGCCGCGACTCTGAGACTTCTGAACGAGCACAGTATGCAACATCACCGAGCGCTCAATCGGCGACGTCTGAGTCTTAAGGTCGGTCAAAAATGGGGTGTCTACACCTGCCAAGAGCCAAAGGAGGGTTTTTTCGAGTTTGTGACGAAATGGAGAGCAAAAGCCTCGATGGTGACTACAAGGCCTTCCGACAAAGACCAGATAAGGATGGTTGCACGCAACCTCCAACCCAGGCTGATGCAAAAAATGATAGTCTTACCCCTTCCCACCTTTGCTGACTTGCACGAGATTGGGGTGCAGATTGAAGACGCAATTAAACAAGGTCTGATTGACCACGAAAGGGAGTCACCCAAGAAGGGTTATGCACGCAGTTCTAATGCGACCACCAGTGGTGATGCAGCTGCAATGACTTCTGAAGTTAGAATGGTCACCACCACTCCGAAAATAGCCACTCCCTTTGTTGGTACATCTAATCCAAACCCCCGAACTTCGGACTATCTACCCCGAGGCAAGAGGGTTTTCACCCCACTTTATATGCCTTTGTCAAAAGCTCTAGGGGGCCTACTCAGGAAAGGACATCTGAAACCGTTAGAACAACGGCCTCTACCCAATCCTCTCCCTTCAAAGCATGACCTGGCTAAGTACTGTGCTTTCCACCAACAAATCGGTCATGACACTGACAGTTGCGTTCCCCTTCCACGAGATACAAAATTGATTGACAACATGGTCATCGCCGCACCAGCTCAGCAAAGTCTATCGTCACTAGATCAGTGAACTTAGGGGATAGTACGAGTATGTGATCGGGGAATGGACCACCTGCGGGCGGCATTCAGTTTACTCCAGATGTAGTGTATGGCACGCACTGTTTTGAGCATTTACGAATGCTGTTTATTTTACGTTCTGGCTTGGGTATTGAGTCAGTTCTGTTGTGTTGTTTTGAGTTTGTCTCTTTGTTTTGAGTCAGTTCTTTTGTTTAGGGTCTGTCTTATTATATCGAGTCAGTCCTGTTGTATAGGAGTCGGGTGATTCCGGAAGTGTTACCTCGGACATCACTTGCTTGTTTTGTGTTTGTCTTTTTGCTTTCTTTTGAGTCTGTTTCAGCCTTGGAGCCTGTTGTGCCAACATATTTGAATGAAACAACAGTAATTTTCACACTCTTGTGTTTGCTTCTGCCTTGCGCCAGTTGTGCCAGAAGTCTTGAATGAAACGACAGTCCATTTCACCTGTTCTTCTGTGCCTTGAAATTATTGCATGGACCTAAATTTTTCAAAACTTTTTGAACACTGTGATGAAAACAAAGATGAAGGAATTCCTCGGGATTTGCAAAATTTGATCAACTAAGAGAAAGAGAGGCATGCTAAGCCCGTAATGAATGAGATCATGCTTGTTAATGTGAGTACTGAGAAGGATCCTGGCTTGATCTAGATTGGTACATTGTCTTTAGTGCGAGCGACTAGTCGCTTTCTTAAAAGATTTTAAAAAATGTTTTGCACCATCCTGCGAAGACCTGTGTGGAATCGCACTTGAGATTATGCAACATAGAATCGCTCTCAACCTCGAGACTCAACCCCCTTGCTTTCAAACCTTGAACTTGGATTCAGAATGTTCAAAGGTCAATCATGATGTGAGGCTTGTGTGGCCAGATTTGAAACAGCCCTCGAACTAGGGGCAAGTAGGTCAGATATGATTAAAAGGAAACTTGCGAAGCCCGATCAGAAGCACCCCTCAAACTAGGGGCAAAAATGTCAAATGTGCTCGAAGAGTTAAAAATTGGGATGTTTCTCAAGCTAACGAAGATTGGAAAGAATGCCAAATCCCAGAAGGGGAAAGAATAAAGTATTACAGAAGGACAACTGAGTTCCTATCCACAACACTAGGGGCAAATTCAGCCCCCATTGGATGGACTTCTACATCATCAGTGAACAGTAGCCATTCTCCTGGATTCAGATTGCTTCGAGATCCTAAAACCATTTGACATGGACAAGTTACAACTTTTACCCTTGAGAGGCTCGCTGGGCCGAAAACCCGGAAGGGCGACCCAGGCAAAAGTTAGAGCAAGAAAAAGAACAAAAAGAACAAAAAAAAGAAGAGAAAAAAATGCAATAAAAAAGAAAAGAACAAAAAAAGAAATGAAGAAAAAGAAATGAAAAAAAAATGAAAAGAAAGAGAAAAAGAATGAAAAGAAATGAATAGAAAAGAAAAACAAAGCTCGCAAGGTTGAAAACCCAGAAGGGCGACCTTGGCAAAAGTTAGAGCGTAAAAGGAGAGGTTAATACCCGAGTGTACCTTACCCGGAACTACGTCAGGCTTATTCCCATCTTTGGGATACGTAGGCAACTTCATTCTGAAGTCTAGCCATTAACACTTCCAAATCAATAGTGTCCACGTGATGGTTCTGATCATCTTTGTCTTCTCTATATCCGAGAGTTCGATTGTGATCGTCACTTTGAGGACTGATTACAGTGCGCTACGGTGCTATTCAAACAAGGGGCAACTTTCCGTTGCCGTGCAGTGCCATTTAGACAAGGGGCAATTTTCTGTTGTTTTGGGGGTGCCTACAAATGCATTGGGAATGATCTGTGTCCAGAAGGAACAAATATCAAAAAGAGATGGGAAAACTAAAATGTGTGGTACATACCAGGAGTGCATCATGAGCTCTGACATATCTGTGCCCCGCTGCAGCAAGCTCAATCGAGATCTGGTATGCCTTCCCAGTATACCGCCAATATGTGAGTGCAGTAGGCAGCTCCGGCCAGCTGGTCCTCTGCCCCGCCTGGGTAGCCCCTCTACCATGCACCCTGGTCGCCCTAGTCGTCCTAGGTACTCTAGCTTTCTCTCTCATAGTTGGAGCTCTCGTCCCCTCACCTCCACGAATATCGGTCAAAGAAGGCATGACTGTGTCAGATGAATGTCGAATAATCCCCATCCCTACGAAAGTAGTCGACTTCCAAGCCCTCTGTGAACTGAATTATCTCCTGGAAGGTGAGTCTCTCTGTAACTCTCATAGATGGCTGGGGCGACATGGGAACTACTGGCTCAGGCAAACCCATGGTCTGTCGCAAGAACCACTCGCCTAGAAACCAGGCTCGACAAAGCGGGCCCTCAAACAAAAGCCGAAAACATGAGGCCCTCCATGCTCCAGGGAACTGGTCCCTGACTCCGGCCGGCATCGTCGCCCAGGACTACCAAGTGATCTATAAATAGAGAATGCATAGATTGTTAGTGGCCATCAGATATCGAAGTATGAATCAGAGACCAAGTAGAATGAAAATAACTGCGAATTTTGAGTTACCTCTGCCGCGGTCACTGTGTCGAAGTACCGACGAAAGAATGTGAAAGTTTTTCGGGTCCTCCACAAGCATCTATCGTCGTACTGATGAGAGTACGGCATAATAGGGGGCATCTCCACCTCTGGCTCCAGAGCGAGGGTCGGGAAATATGCATATACCCAAAGTTGTAAGGGAAGAGGCAATAGTGAGTATACAATGTATAGTGTACGGAAAGTACAAGTGCAGATAGAGAAAGCAGAATGTGTGCAAAAGGTGTGTACAGTGTAGAGAGAGTACAGATACAGAGGATACAAAGTGTACGGTGCAGAAAGTGTAGTATATAGGTGTAAACAATGCAGTATGCAGCGTAAAGAAAGTGCAAAGCAGAAAGCACAGAAACCGAAAGTAGAAATGTAAAACAGAAATGTAAAGCGTACCTCCCAGGCTCGCCAGTAGCCTCCGACTCTATGTCCACTCCCGCGGGATGTCGAGCTCATATAGCCGTACAATGTGGCTAGGCCAACACCGCCTCAATCGTAGAGTCGGACCTAAGATAAATCCACTAAGGTGCTCAGAAGATACAATCCTATAATGTTCACCCCTGTTCGCGAACAAGGTGGTGCCGAAGAGGAACATCAAAAGGCATCGGGCGTAATGCTCTGTCTCCTCAACTATCTCTGGCTCGGTCCCCCAGAATTGCTCTGCGAACCAACTGTATCGTACCATCCCCAGTTGGAAGTGAGGCAGGCGTGCCCCTAACAGGTAGATCTAGGCGGCCTCCCACTCGCCCATGTCCATATCATAAGGAATCGAGTGCCTACTATGCTAGTGAGCATAGAGAAGTCATAGAGAGTCATTGTCATCTCCTCAGTAGTAGAGAAGTGGAAAGAGTTGGTGGTATCCCACCACCTCTCTACCAACGCCCCAAGTAAGGGCCGACTCGCGATAAGGCGCGACAGTCCCGTGTGGAATAAGCTGAAGCCGGCCTCGTCGATAATGTGGTAGACACCAGCAAGGAGCTCCATATACCAGTCCCTTGCGGACGTGGCTCCATAGCCCCTGATAGCGCGAGAGTCCTCTTGTGATCAGAACAGTGATATATAGTGGTATAAGAACAAGTAGATGAAAATGCAGTGTAAGAAATACAGTGCAAGAGTGTGATTAGGGCAAGAAATGCAGTAAAAGGCAAGAAATGCAGTGTAAACAATATAGTTAAAGCAAGGAACACAGTTCAAGCAAGAAATGCAATGTGTAGTAAAGAAAACATGAGAATACAGTGTATACCTCGATGGCGCTGAAAGACAAATGGGAGTCCAGCACTCGTAGCAAGAGGTCCTCTGGTGCACCTCACACAAACCCTCTGAAACCACAGATACTCTCGGCTGGTAGCACATGCGTCCAAGGATGATATGTCGTCGGATCAAAGGGTCGAATCATGGGTGGTAGTTTCACTGGTTTAGGCTCCGCCTCCATCTCTGGAGATAACTAGGGTAGGATCTCCGGGGAAGCTCCATTGTGAGGTATATCGTCCGCCATCTGGAAAGAAGACGGGAAAATCCGTGAAAAGTGAAGGAAAATGAGAAAAATATATGGAAAATGCCAAAAGTCAACCTTAAGAGAGAGAAAAGGGAAGAAAAAGTCAAAGCCCAGAAAAGGCACCAAACCCAAGAAGAACTCGAAGGAAACAAGCCTCAAGTGGTGAAACTCCAAGAAAAAGCACCAAAATCAAATTTCGATCGGTTCAAAACGGAGTAAACTAAGAGGGTTTAGCGAAGAAAATGTACGTGGGGTGTTAGAAAACACGTATAAAGCTCGGATCTAGAGAGGGAAAGTGTCTAGCGAGAGAGAGGGAGGATTTTTGGCCTGGGAGGATTTTCGGCCTTGAAGAAGTAAGGAAATGAAGTATGGATGAGTGTATATAAAGACTCGTGGTAAAAAGACCAAAATGGGCCCGATCTGCGATCGGTGGCCGACAGGCCCCATTGGTGGCCGACAATCTTCAGGGGTGGCCGACACCCTCCCCTTACGGCCGTCCAATGCCTAGTGCTCCTCCATTGAGTCTTGATGATGTTTTTGTCCCTATTTCCCGAAGGTGCAAGGAAAGGTCACTGTTGAGTTCAAATTCTCTCTATGGAAGCTTGAAATTGTGTTTTTGGTGATCATCATTCGTCACTTGTTGAACAAGGTGTATCCTTTTTTGCATATCGCAACTTTTTTGTGAGGTAAATTGGAAAGTTGCTACTGAACTTGTTTCGATAGAATACGCTTTCATTCTTGCATAGACTATGCATCTCTTCATTGCGTGCATTTCGCATATACTATTGCGCAGAATGCGTATTTCAATCGCGCATAGAATATGCATTTGGTATTTAGCGTAGAACATGCTGTTAATCGTGTATAGAACATGCATTTTGTACTTTGAATAGAACATGTTGTCTATCGTGCATAGAACATGCATTTTGTACTTTACATAGAACATGCATTCTTACCGTATCGCGTTTGTTGAGTTTTATACAGGCACAATATTGTATGTACGGTTCATTCGAGAAAGCAAATGATATTGTATGTAGGTTCACTCCGAGGAGTTCTAGGTAAGATCATTTGTGCCTTTCGAAATGCATTTATTCACTTTCTCCTCTCGCGTGAGACGCGTTTGGACGTATTCACTTTCTCCTCTCGCGTAAGACGCGTTTGGATGTATTCACTTTCTCCTCTCACGTGAGACGCGTTTGGACATATTCACTTTCTCCTCTCGCATGAGACGCTTTTGGACGTATTCACTTTCTCCTCTCACGTGAGACGCGTTTCGACGTATTCACTTTCTCCTCTCGCGTGAGACGCGTTTCGACGTATTCACTTTCTCCTCTCGCGTGAGACGTGTTTGGACGTATTCACTTTATCTTATCACATGAGATGCGTTTGGATTTATTCACTTTCTCCTTTTGCGTGAAACGTGTTTGGATTTGTTCATCTTTCTCCTATCGCGTGAGACGCGTTAGGATTGTTTGCTTTGGTTAAAACACATTCGGGTGTGCCCGATGTTTACATCGCTTTCCCTCCTCTCGCATGCAACGCGTTAGGATTTCAGTTGAAAACTTGGGTGAGCCCGATGGTTATGTTGCTTTTCGCCTTTCTTGCGCGTCGCGTAGTTAAGCTTGCATAATTTTCTTACATCCTTTCTGCATGAAATGTGGTTTGGCTCGTGATTCTCACGCGTCGCGTGTTCATTTACTTATTTTTTTTCATGTTTGGGATTGTTGTACCTTGCTTCGGTTTGTTTGAATGTGGCATTTTCATTGCATAGCATTTGCATTTAAATGTTTCATTACAGCCTCATTTCATGATCATAAGTTATGCTCTTGCGTTTTGCATCTCATTTGCATTTCGCCCCAGAACTACGCTGGTTTGATTCCTTGCAAAGGGATATGTAGGCGGCCTATGGGCACAACCGTTTTTGTCTTGCTTGTTTGTTTGTCCAAGTCTTCGGCCTTGTCAAAAATGGGTTGTCTTTGGGCTTTGACATTCACTCCCGTCATTTCATGACTTCTGAGTTCTGTCAAAGAGGGGCAACTGTAGACACCCCATTTTTGACTAACCTCAAGACTTAGATGTTATCGCTTGTGCACTCGATGATTGCGATTGCATATGTTCACTTTGAATGCCCGAAGTCCTCGGTGGAATGCCCTGTCTTTGAGCCTTTAAAGCTTGTCCATTTTGTGCTTTGTTTTGGAGCAAAACCTTATTGTTTCAAGCCTGGAACTTGTGGTGACCTGTCGGCCACCACCATAGGCTGTCATCCATGGCTCATGGTTGTTGGCCATTGGTGTGGCCAGTCGGCCACCAGTGGTGACCGACGGCCACCAATGTCTTTTTCCAGATATTTATTGACAACTGTGCTAGCTGTTGGCACATTTAGCTGCATCTTCCTACACGTGTATGGTGGGATGTTTCTAAGCTAAAGGCATGTTTTTCTATATATATGGGGGTTCCTTCCCCATTTTTGAGGGTTAGAAAATTTGGAACCAAATTATTTCTCTCTCTCTCTAGACTTCTCTCTCTCTCTCTCTTGTAATTTTATACACATTTGCTCACAAATCGTACACTTTTGCCTATACACCCTTGATAGAAGTTGCTAGTCTTTGGGCTGAGGTAGCTTGGGACTTGTTTTGAGCTCAAGGAGGAGGTTTTTGGCTTGGATTGTTGGCCAAATTGTGTCTCGGCTTCAAGAGGTATAACACTCGCCTTTTATACTTGTTTTGCACACTTGTTTTGCCACCTTTTTCAATTGCTTTGAAGCTGATTTTGATCTGTAAAAAGCTCTATTTTTATGGCTTAAAAGTGTTGGTTTGAGGCCATTTTCAGTTAAGGGGTGGTTCACCCTTCTTGCTTCTTTGCTTGTAAAGTTTTTGTGCATTTGTTCATCACTTTCAAACCAACTTTTTTGGTCCTTTTAACCACTGAATTTCAAACGTTTTTCAGTGGCAAAAAGCTCATTTTGAAGTCCAAATTTGGAGAGGTTAGCCTCCCCTCTTTGTGCCTTATTTGCATGTCTAGTTAGCTTCACATGTTAGCATGTTTTTCTAGCTTAGCTTAAGTCCAACATGTTTTTGCCTCTGAAATAGACTACTCTAGCTCTATTTTGGGTTGTTTGGGTCGTTTGAGTCTTGTTTTGCATGGTTGTAGTGTAACGGTCCTCACAAGCTGGTATTTTAGGGTCTTAGACACCTCTTGTTTGAGTTGATAGCATTTTTTTGGTGTTGTTTTTCATTCCATTTCAGCACTATAATCTCTGCAACCTCCCTCTTTGCTTCACTCTTTCATTTGTTTTTTAGGGTTGTTTCAAGCTTGGGATCCTTTAAGCTTAAGATTGAGGTTATGCTCAGTGGTTTAATCCTCTTTAAGGGTTCATTACCAACGGCATGATCTCTCTCTTGCCTTACATTATCCCTTGGTTGACACTTCTTTCATCTTAGAAAACACTCACCAATGGACTAATTGGTTAAAGAATGATTCGGTAATTAAAATGTGTAAACAAAATTGGCAAGTAAAAGTGGTAAGATAAGTACTTCTTTGTGTTGCATTGCATGTGTTCAAATCGGACGTTAGTTTGAACACAAGGAAAATGGAACATTTCATACTCAAAAGTGATGAAATGTGCCATTTTCCTAGGTCTCCATTGCCCTTGATCATGCATGATAGGGTGATGGTCATTTGAGTATTGTTTTGCATTCAGTAAACTTGTACAAACTTGGTTCTTTGGCCATCATGCAATGAAATTTCTTGGTTGATGGTTTGAGAGCCAAGAGTATCACTCCTTTGAACTTGTTTGATGATAAGGAGGGTAACAATACAAACAAACCTTCAAAAAGTACATTATTTTGCTCTGTTTGCTATCTGTTGCAGCAAGGAAGTGCAAGCCACCAGTAGCCGATCGGCCACCATTGTTGGCCAACCGACCATCACAGTGGCTGACTGGCCCCACTGTCAGCCACCAATACAAATTCAACAGTGTGCTCCTGAAACAAAACAAAGTTGATCTGGAGAAGGAGAAGGCGTAAGTGCTTCTATGCAACAAAGGTTTGCAGCAGCAAAACAGTGGCCTTTTGGGTGAAAAATCGAGCATGCATGCATCCCTGGTTTCCTGTGGCCTTTTAGTTAATTAGTTGTAGCTAATGCTTGCAAATGATGCAATTATTCAAGTAGATTAGTTAATTAATTCATGTTGTAATTAATTAGCTTAGTTGCTTTGTAATTAATTAGTTAAGTATTTAGCTACTTAGTTTGCTTTCTAATATTTAATTAACTTAGATAGTTAATTATTTATTTGTTTTACTTAATTAGCTTAGAATGGTTAGTTAATCCTTTTAAGTGTTGTAATAATTAGCGTAGTTAGCTAGTTAGCTTTTATTCATTCGGACCCTGCTTCGTGAGGGCGTAATGTTGTAATAAGTGTGCGTGTGTACGTGTATGTCTTCTAACCCCACGTCTTTCTCACTTTTATTTACCCGCTTTTGATGGTTAGATTAGGGACATGTTTCATTTAGCATATCGCATGCTTGCATCCATTCATCTTGTCTTGCATGCACCGAGGCTCGGCGCATCATTCAAACTGCATCGTCATTTCAATAATTCTTTGAACACGTGTTTTATCGCATGTTGTTTAAATTGCTTCATATGCCATATTAGTAGCCGAGCCTATTAATTGCATGTTGCATGTGTTGCATTAGGCATCTTTGTATAGTTAGGAATCATGCATTATTTTCTAACTCATATCTCCTTAACTTGGAATACTAGGTGAGTTTTAATGCTTTAGCATACTTGCATGAGTGTGAAAGTTGTCATGTCTAGCATGCTTGCCATGAGGCTATGTGCTTAAATACTAAACTGTTTGAATGCCTATGGATGAAGGCTTGTTGTTTGAATTGGAACGATTCAACGAATGTAAGTTTTAAGCCCACTTTGTTGGGTGGCAAATCATGTTTTAAGCCCAGTTGAGGTGGCAAATTCAAACCTTTTTCGCAAACAAACATGAGTTGAATTGTTCCAAATTAAACAAACTAGTCTATACTTGATTGTCCGCATCACATAGTAAAGCTACCTTAATAACCGGAACAAGAGTACATAATGTTGATAAAAAAAATCATATCATGATTAATAGAGGCCGATCTTTGATCAGGCGAGCGGGGGTGCTCAATTCATGACCTTCCCCTCTCGCACCTAAGTTCCCGAGCCAAGGCAACTTTGGTGATGACAGACACATGGTCTTTGGCATGAGTCATGGGTTTCCTAAATTTTTTCAAAATAAAATATTTACGTGGCGACTCTGTATCTGGCAAAGTAGTCCAATTTTGGCACTTTTTGATTCAAAATCAATTTTTCAAAACAATTTGCCGGATTTGGACTCTTTGGTGTTTATCAGTTTCACATTGCATTTTTTAGACTAGATTCAGAACTGCGGGAGTCTGAACTGTAGGGCTTTCTTTTCGAGCTTCCGAAAGGGGGCGCGAAAAAGTCGGGCTACAATGAGTTGTTCTGTTCTATAGGTAGATATAATTACAATTTACAATCTATTCATTAAATAGTTGAATGCTACAAACAATGCTTATGGCACTAGCCGTATAAATTGGAAATGATACTTTTGAAATATCTATCAATTTATGATATACAATCAAATATTACGTACTAATGAATCAGATCATGGTATTTGTTTGTCATTGAAATATCTTTTGATTATGCCTCTTTGAATGCAATGAGCATGGTGTTCTTTTTTCTTTTCTTTTTTTTTTTTGGGTGTTGTTGAATTTTAATTTGGAGATGAACAAATGGTCTAGTGATATGTTTGATATTTTCTGTTTGGTTATTGAGAAATTAAGTAAGGACTATGAGTTTCTGTTCAAACTAGTATTTTTATAGTAATTGTTACAAAATCAAAAAGCAAAATATATATATATGTATATATATTATCAAACTTTTAGAAACCAATTTTAGTTGTTTGAAAAAATATTATAACCTTTGCAGACCACTTTTAGTTGTCTGGAAAACTAAAACTTTTAGACACAACTTCCCCTTGTCTCAAAAACTAAAACTTTTAGAGACCAATTGGGTTGTCTCAAAAACTAAATTTTTTGTCTCCATAAATACTCTGTCGGTCCTATGTTGTAATAGACTTTTAGAGACAAATTTTAATTGTCTCAAAATCAAAACTTTTTGCAACCACATATTTTTGTCTCTAAAAATCTATTTATCGTGACAAATGCAAAATTTTGTCTCTAAAAGTCAATTTTTTACTTTTCCGGACAGACAAGCTTTACGATGGACAAAATTAGTTGGCTAAAGTTTTTCCCAACAAATATTACACTTTCAGGGACGAAATAAATTTGTCCCTAAAAAGATGATTTCTTGTGGTGACTTCAACAATTACGAAAGGACTGTCCCAACAAGACCAGAGCTTACCAGGAAAGAGATGCAATTTAGAATTGAAAAGCCACACCTTTTGGTTAGCCTCAAAGGTTTTGCAATTGATGTGCTTATCATGGAATGCTTTGGTTCTAGGTTTGTAAAGCCTAGCATTGTCATAGGCATCATTGCGTATCTCATCTAGCTTATTAAGTTGAAGTTTCCAAGTTCATCCTACAGTGGCCATATCAAAGTTAAACTGTTTTATAGCCCACAACACTCGGTGTTCTAACTCAACTGGAAAGTGACATGCTTTGCCAAACACTATCCTATAAGATGACATTCCTATAGCAGTCTTATAGGTTGTACGGTAGGCCTAAAGAGCATCAGTCAAAAGAATCAATCAATCATTCCTATCTGGCCTTACTATCTTCTGAAGGATGTGTTTAATCTCCTTATTAGACACTTCTACTTGACCACTAGTCTGGGAATGATAGGGGGTACCCACTTTGTGAGTGATGGAATATTTTCAAACCAAGGCTTCGAAAAATTGATTACAAAAGTATTTGCCACCATCACTAATGACTGGTTGTGGAAAGCTAAAATGACAGAATATAGTATCATGAAGGAATTTGACAACAACTTTGTGATCATTTGTCCTAGTGGCTACTGCCTCCACCCACTTGGAGACATAATCCACTGCTACAAGAATATACTTATGCCTAAATAAAGGTGTAAATGGACCATAAAATCAATACCCCAAACATCAAAATTTTCCACAACAAGGATTGAGGTCATTGGCATCATGTCTCGATGGATATGGAACCCATTTTTTTGACAATTCAAACAAGTGCAACAAAAAACTTGGGCATCTTTGAAAATGGTGGGTCAATAAAACCCGCTTTATAAAACTTTGGAGGATGTCTTTCGCCTACTAAAGTGACTGCCACATGCTCCAAAATGACAAAATGTAAGAATGCTACGGATTTCACTCTCAAGTACACACCATCGAATCAACTCAGGATCCTCCCAAAAATAGAATTTAATTTAGGTAAAGAAATGATCTCTATCTTGTTTAGACCAGTGGCCAAGAAGTGGATTAATTGCCAAGTAATTCACAATGTGAGCAAACCACAGAGTGTTTACATGTGACATGGCTAAAAGTTGCTTGTCTGGAAATGAATCATGCAAAGTTAATGGGTCACTAGTGTACTCAACTAAAATACGAGAGAGATGATCTGCTAGCACATTCTCACAACCTTTCTTATCTCGAATCTCCAGATCAAATTCTTGTAACAAAAGGATCCACGTAATCAACCTAGGTTTAGTCCCTTTTTTGGAAAGTAAATGCCTCAAAGCAGCATGATCAGTGAAGACTATAACCTTAGAACCAAGCAGATATGATCAAAATTTGTCCAGGGCAAAGACAACAGCTAGCAACTATTTCTCTGTGGTGGTATAGTTCAATTGGGCATCATTAAGAGTCTTACTAGCATAGTAAATGACATGAGATTTTTTCTTCACTCTTTGGCCTAAGATTGCACCAACTACATAGTCAGATGCATCACATGATTTCGAAGGGTAAGGACCAATCAGGTGACTGTATGATCGGGGCTACCCGTAATTTTTCAAATGCAACTAGACATGCATCATCAAAGACAAAGGGGGTGTCCTTAGCCAGAAGACTACCCAAAGGGTGTGAAATCTTGTTGAAATCTTTGATTTAGAAACTTGCGTGTCCTAGGAACAAACGTACTTGTCATATAGAAGTAGGTAGGGGAAGACTAGAAATTAGATTGACTTTTGCTTTGTCAACCTCTATTCCTTGCTTCGACACAATGTGACCTAACACAATACCCTCTTAAACCATAAAATGGCTCTTCTCCCAACTCAGGACAAGGTTGGTTTCTATGCAACGCTTAAGAACCTTGGTTAAATTTTGGAGACACTCTTCAAAAAATAGGCCAAAAACCGACAAGTCATCCATGTAAATCTCAAGAAATTTTCTACCATGTCAGAAAAGATAGCCATCATGCACCTTTGAAAGGTCATTGGTGCCTTACACAACCCAAATGGCATACACTGATAGGCAAATGTACCAAAAGGACAAGTGAAAGTTGTTTTCTCTTGGTCATCAAGAAAGACTGGCACTTGATTGTATGTAGAATAGCTATCTAGGACAAAATAAAAACTCTGACTCGCTAATGCAACCTGTGTGGGACTCACCCACTTACTATCAGAGATGGGGTAAATGATACCTGCATCTAGCATTTTCACCATTTCCTTTTTCACAACTTCTTTCATGTTGGGATTCAATCTCCATTGCATCTCACGTGAAGGTTTTGCATTTTCTTCAAGATAAATGCAGTGCATGCAACAAAGAGATCGATTCCCTTCAAATCAGCCACTGACCACCCTATGGAACTCTTATGCTCC